>JAXLNS010000023.1:4885000-4907500 GCA_037215915.1 Pantherophis vulpinus | reverse complement strand
AAGAAAGAACACCATCTCCACGTACATCTACAGTTCTCGAGATTAAGGAGAGTGACAAGAAGCAACTTCAACAAGAACCGCAAGAACAGTCAAAACAGGTGGAGCTAGAGGAAACGCAGGGTGCGGAAGGAGGTTTCTTGGATGAGCCCCTGTTGGAATCTTCTCCAATCTTGGACCCGGTTCGGATGGTTGAGGTTAAGGATCAGCGCATAACTCGTGCAAAATCTAAGCAACTTAAAGAAAAGCAACAACAACAGGAAAGACAAGACAAAAAGGGATCTAAGAGTACCACACAAGAGATTGGAGCCATGGGGGGAGCGAGACCGAAGATTCCGGAAGATATTCGGTTATTCTGCTCGTTGCTCCATAAAGATAAAGATGACGATTAAGTGTTTATCTTGGAATGTGAATGGGTTGAACTCGGTACAGAAAAGGAAGAAGTTATTTGTATATCTGAGACAATTTAATAATGATATAATTTGTTTACAAGAAACTCATATCACAACTCAAGATCAAAAATACTTGATAAATTCCAAACTAGGCACACATTTTATATCTTCAACTTCGCAAAAAAAGAATGGTGTGGTTATTTATGTAAATAAAAGATTAACAGCTAAAATTATAGAAGCAGATGAAGATGGTAGGTTTATAGCAATCGAATTGCTTACAGTGAATGGCCAAATTCTTTTGATTGGAATTTATGCTCCCAACCAACAACAGGATCATTTTTATAAAATGTTACATACCAAAATATTGCAATGGGACTATAGATCTATTTTAATAATGGGAGACTGGAATGGAGTAATCGATTCTAAACTAGATAAAAAGAGTTTGGCGAAATCCAGGATTAGACTACCACAGACTTTTTTTGATATGAAAGAAGACCTGGAATTAAAAGATATTTGGAGAATACATAATCCAAAAGAACTGGATTATACTTTTTTTTCCGATAGACATAGATCCTTCTCTAGGATTGACTTTATTTTGTTGTCAGATGATTTACTTGTTAAGACAAAAAGAACAAAGATTTTCCCAAGAACTTTGTCCGACCATAGCCCAGTATGGATAGAAATCGAGATGGGTAAGACTGAACGACGCTCTTGGAGAGTGAATGAAAACTTGTTCAGATATGAAAAAAACATAATAGAACTTTAAAAGCACTTGAAAGAATTTTTTGAAATAAACTTGAATAAAGGTACCCCAATCGAAATTGTGTGGGATGCGAGCAAAGCTTATATGAGAGGGGTGCTTATCTACATGAATTCTAAACACAAAATGAATCGACAAAAGAGAAGATTTGAATTGGAAATAGAAATAAAGAATAAAGAACAGCTACTTATTAAAAACCCAACAGATGAAAGAATACATGGTGTTATAAAATTTCTGAAAGACCAATTTCAAATGCTTATGGCGGAACAAGTTGCAACAAATTTACAATATGCGAAGCATAATACTTTTTGTAATGCCAATAAACCAGGCAGATGGTTGGCCTACACTTTAAGAAAAAAGCAGAGTATACGGACTATTGATAATATTGATATTGGAGGGAAAGAAATTTTTCAACAAAAATTAATTAAAGAAGCTTTTGTGGACTATTACACTAAACTATATGCTAAAGATGATGTGCAGAATGGACTTATAGAAAAATATTTAGATAATAAAAGAGTCACAAAAATTACAGATCAACAAAAGGAAAGAATGAATTATCCTATAACAGAGGAGGAGATAATGGCAGCAATTAAACAATTAAAAACAGCTAAAGCTCCTGGAACTGATGGCTTGACAGCAGTGTATTATAAAACTTTGCAAACAGAAATGGTGGAACAACTTAGAGATTTGTTTTGTAATATTCAACAAGGGGGTAAAATACCCCCATCATGGACAACAGCATATATTTCTTTGATACCAAAAGAACAAGCAGGTCCTAAAAAACCGGAGAATTATAGACCAATATCTCTTCTTAATACTGATTATAAAATTTATGCAAAAGTACTAGCCAACAGGCTGATGCCAGTAATTCAAAAGGTGATTCATGATGACCAAGCGGGATTTATCGAGGGTAGATACATGAAGGATAATGTAAGGCAAGTAATAGATTTATTGGAATATCTTGAGAGGAATAAACAGGTACCTGCAGTGCTGGTCTTTTTGGATGCGGAAAAGGCCTTTGACAGAGTGGATTGGAATTTTCTATTAAAGACTTTAAAAAAGATGGACTTTGGGGACCAATTTATACAGGCGGTCTCAGCAATTTACCAAGAGCAAAAGTCACAGATTATTATTAATGGAAGTTTGACAACAGAGTTTAAAATTGAAAAAGGAACAAGACAGGGATGTCCGTTATCCCCATTGTTATTTATTTTAACATTAGAAGTCTTGTTAAATACAATACGGGACTCTAATATCTTGAAAGGTATAACGATAAGGCAAGAGGATTACAGAATAAAAGCATTTGCAGATGATCTGGTTGTTACCCTATCACAACCAATGGAATCAATAATCCAGATGAAGGACATTATACAAGACTATGGTAAAGTTTCAGGTTTTAGATTGAATCAGAAAAAAACTAAGATGATAGTTAAAAATATGACACAAGATCGTAAACACGAGCTTGAAAGGAGGGCAGGTTTTGAGATTGTACCAAAGGTAAAATATCTAGGAGTTCAGGTTGCAGAATCAAATATGAAATTGTTTCAAAATAATTATGAGGTTTTGTGGCGAGAGGTGCAGAAAGATATGGAGACTTGGAAAAAACTGCAGCTGTCTTTACTTGGAAGAATAGCAGCAGTTAAGATGAACATTTTGCCAAGATTTCTTTTTTTGTTTCAAATGATTCCGGTGCTCAAAAGTGATAAGCAACTGAAAGTCTGGCAAACTGGAGTGAACAAGTTTGTCTGGAACGAGAAAAAACCGAGAGTGAAATTGAAAATTATGCAAGATGTTCCAGAAAGGGGAGGTCTTAAACTTCCAAACCTACAGTTATATTACGAAGCAGCAGCTTTGACTTCAGCAAGTGATTGGTTTGGAAGGAAAAAGACTGGAATATTGAATATTGAAAGTTTTGATCTTGAATTTGGATGGCATGCTTACTTATTTTATGATAACAAAGTGGATAAAGTATTTAAAAGCCATATACTTAGAGACTCTTTGATGAGAGTTTGGAAGAAGCACCGATTCAAATGGGATTATAAAATACCGCTATGGCTGGATCTTAGTCATATTATGTGGAATACAAATATAATGTCACTCGGGGGGGGGGGGGTTTATACAAAGAGGTTCTTTTTACAGATGCGGGCAGATGGCAGTTGAAGACACTACAGACACTGTTGGACGAAGGGATTAACTTAACTTGGTTACAATATAATCAATTACAATTGAGATGGAGAGAGGACCAAAAAACTGGTATTATGTTGCATGAGGAAGAATTGGTTAGACATATAAAAGAGAAAGGTCCAATGCATATTAAAAGGCTTTATAATGTTTTGTTAGAAAGGGATTCAGAAACTGAACTGGTTAAAGATTGTATGATTAAGTGGGCACAAAATTTTGAGGAGCCAGTGATGTTGGAAACATGGGAAAAAATTTGGGTTCAGAATGTTAAATTTACACAGTCGCAGAATTTGAGGGAAAATTTCTATAAAATGTTTTATAGATGGCATTTAGACCCCAAAAAATTGTCGTGTATGTACCCTAATGTTCAGCCAAAATGTTGCAGATGTGATTGTTTAGATGCTACATATTATCATGTTTGGTGGACTTGTAGGAAAGTTAAGGCTTTTTGGATAAAAATTTGGTGGGTCATGCAGAATGTTTTGAAGAAAAAAATTCAATTTTCTCCACAATTGTTTTTATTGGGTATAGTTAAGGGTTTTACTACGGGTGAAACAAAGTTGATATTGTACATGATAACAGCTGCGAGATTATTGATAGGTAAATATTGGAAGAATGAAGTTTTGCCCACGATTGAGGAATGGACTTTGAAGATGGCCAGTTTTGCAGAGATGGCGAAGATCTCAGCATTTTTATTTATTTTATTTATTTTAAATTTTTTTTTATTATTAAAATATAAACACAGATATAAAGACAATACAATACAAAGACAAACAAAAAACCCACCACCTACAAACCCACCTAACATTTTACATTTACGCTTTTGTCATCAACAGAATATATGTCATTGAGCTTATATAGTTTAATAAAGAGTAATTATTAAATGTCTAATTCCAATGTTATAACTTTTCACTACAAATTTACATTTCTTATGGGTTCATCTCCTTGTGAAAGTCTTTACCCTAATTTCTGTCCTCTACATTTTTGCTGATTTTCCTTTCCAGCCATTGATACCATTGGTGCCATACAAGATAGTATTCGCTTTCTTCCTTTTCCTGGAGTTCCAGCGTCAATCTGTCCATTTCAGCACACTCTGTTATCTTTGCAACGATTTTGTCTTTGGATGGGAGTTGGTCTGATTTCCAGTTTTGCGCAAACAGTAGTCTTGCTGCTGTCAAGATATGTATGATGAGATATTTCGTTTCCTTAAGATGTTGTGCCGTTATCATGCCAAATAGAAAAAATTCTGGACTGTTTTCTATTTGAATGTTCGTTATTTCTTCGATAATATTTTTTATATCTTGCCAATAGTGTTGGGCTTTCCTACATTTCCACCAAGTGTGATAATATGTCCCCTTTTTTGATTTACATTTCCAACACAACGCCGAAGTGTTTGGGTGTATTTTGGCAAGTCGGGCTGGTGGTAAGTGCCATCTATAAAACATCTTAATGAAGTTCTCCTTGTAAGATGTGGCTCTTGTCATTTTTATGTTCTGCTTCCATAATTTCTCCCAGTCTGCCAATTGAATATTATGTCCTATGTCCCTGGCCCACATTGTCATATTATGTTTAACTGTTTCTTCTATTAATTTGTCTCTCAAAAGGTAGTTATATGTTTTAGTAATCATTTTCTGGTCTGCTCCTAATAAAATTCTGTTCAGTTCGTTCAGATCTTTTGCAATTCCATATTTGATTTTATCCGTATTGTATCTTGAGTGTATTTGAGTGTAGTGCCACCAATCAATATTTATATCGCCATTTTGGAGTTGATGTCTTGGAGTGAGTTCTCCTTCATGATTCAGTAAATCTTGGTATCTCATCATCTTTCCGATTTCAAGGGTATTTGGAAATATCAATGCCTCCATCGGGGACCACCATTTTGGTATTTTAGTATAATAAGTTTTCTTAATTCCCTGCCAAATCTTGAAGAGTGAGGCCCGAATTATGTGTCTTTGGAAGTACATGTGTTGTTTGTCTGGTCCATCCCATAGGAACGCGTGCCATCCTCGTATGAGATCAAAGCCTTCTAGATATAACATTCTTTTGTCATCTAATCTCATCCATTCTTTGATCCAGGTCAATCCGGCTGCTTTATAATATAGCTCCCAGTCTGGTACTGCAAGGCCTCCTCTGTCTCGTGTGTCTTGTAGCGCTTTAATCTTAATTCTGGCCTTCTTTCCCTGCCATATATAGGTCATTGTAATTTTGTTGAGATTTTTGAAGAAGTCCCTTCCTGGATGTAATGGTACTACCTGGTATAGATATAGTACCCTCGGTAATATATTCATTTTAATTGAACTGATTCTGCCCATCAATGACAATTGTAGCCTGTTCCAGATTTCCAGGTCTTTTTTAATTTCTTTTAGTAATTTCGTGTAATTGTCTTCTTTAATCGTGGTTGCTTTCGCCGTCAGCCAAATACCTAAATATTTTATCTTCTTTACTAATTGGTTTCCTAATTCTTCTTCTAATTCCGATCTCTGAGTCTGGGTCATATTTTTCGTCATTAGTTTTGTTTTTTGTTTGTTTATTTTGAGGCCCGCGACTTCCCCGTATTGTTCTATCATCGACATCAGTCTGGGTCCAGATCGTCTTGGGTTTTCCAAGTTGAAAATTACGTCGTCTGCAAAGGCGAGCAATTTGTACTCCTCTCCCCGGATCTTGAGTCCTTTGATTTCTTCCTCATTCCTTATTTCGTTTAATAATACCTCCAATGCTATTATAAATATTAGCGGTGACATGGGACATCCTTGTCGTACTCCTTTCTGAATATCAAAAATTTGTGTCATGTCACCGTTTATTGAGATTTTTGCTGTTTGTTGGGAATAAATTTTTTTAATCAGATTATGAAATTTCTCTCCACAGTTCATTAGTTCAAGTTGTTTTGTGAAAAAAGACCAATTCAAATTGTCGAAGGCCTTCTGGGCATCAAGGGAGATTATGGCCATTTCTCTGTCTATCTTCTGATCATAGTATTCCAGAATATTTATAATCATTCTCAAATTATTCTTTATTTGTCTTTTAGGTATGAAACCGTTTTGGTCTGGATGTATATAGTTATGTATTATTGCTTTGAGTCTCTGAGCTAGTATTGACATGAATAGCTTATAGTCCACGTTGAGTAATGAAATTGGTCTGTAATTTTTAATTTGCGTCGGATCTGAGTCTTCTTTGTGTATTAATGTAATAATAGTTTCTGTCCAAGATTTTGGAATTTCTGCTATCAGTAGTGCTTCATTAAAAACTTGTAACAGTGTTTGGTCTATCGATTGTTGACAAAGTTTATAGAATTCAGTAGGAATTCCATCCAGTCCTGGAGTCTTATTGTTCTTTTGTTTTTTGCGGGCTTCCATTAGTTCCAGCATTGTTATGGGCCGGTTTAACATCTCTCTGTGATCTTCTGTGAAGTGCATAAGATTGGTT
The DNA here is from genome assembly GCA_037215915.1 of Pantherophis vulpinus. Taxonomy (NCBI): domain Eukaryota; kingdom Metazoa; phylum Chordata; class Lepidosauria; order Squamata; family Colubridae; genus Pantherophis; species Pantherophis vulpinus. The sequence goes on along the minus strand of JAXLNS010000023.1, from coordinate 4,900,747 downwards.
TTTTGGAGGTATTTTTTTATTTGGTCTTCCGGGACCTCTTCCTGGCAATAAAGTTTTTGAAAAAAAATTTTGGCTATGTTTTTCTTCTCCAGATGTGTGTGGTAAAGAGTTCCTGATTCGTCTTGGAGTTGGTGTATAATTCTTTTTTCTGTTTGCTTTTTTAGCTTATATGCTAACCAGCGTCCAGTTTTGTTAGCATGTTCAAAATTATTTTATTTTACCATTCTTATTTTCTGTGCCAATTCAGTTTTTGTGGTTAGATTCAGTTTATGTTTGGCCAAATTTAGCTTTTGTAGCACACTCGTGTTGTTGGGCTGTTGTTGTAATTTAAGTTCCTCTGTCTTAATTTCTTCCAATAATTCATTTCTGATTCTTTGTTTCTCCTTTTTCTTTCTTGCCATATATGCAATAGTTAGGCCTCTAATATAGGCTTTCGTGGTATCCCATAGGTTTTGTAATGATGTTGTGTCTTTTGTATTTATTTGTAGAAATATCTTGATTTCCTTTTCTATCATTTGCTGATATTCTTTTTCCTTTATTATACTTGTGTTCATTTTCCATCTCTTCTGTTTTCGGAAACCTTTCCAGACTATTTTGATAGGATTGTGATCGGCCCATATACTAGACATAATTTCTACTTCGTGTGTTTCTTTACTTAGTTGAGGTGTCATCCAAGCCATATCCAGCCTGGACCACGATTGATGTGGGCCCGAGAAATATGTATATTGTTTTGTTTTGGTATTTATTTCTCGCCAGGTGTCGTGTAGGCTCATTTCTTGTACTAAATCTTTGAATGTTTGTGGCAATGTCTTCCTTTTAATTTTATTCTTCCTAGTGCTGTGGTAATCTTCTCGTAAGTTTACTATCGCGTTAAAGTCGCCGACAATGCATACATTTTCGTAGTCCAACTCCTTTAGTTTGTCATGTAATTTTTTGTAAAAATCTAATTGGTTTCCATTTGGAGCGTAAATAGCTACTAACAATATTGTTTTTATTTCCAATTTTAGTTCTACCATTAAGACTCGGCCTTCTTTATCAGTGTAAATCAGTTTAGATCTTATATGATCTCTAATATATGTTACCACTCCCCTTTTTTTGCAATCTCCTAAAGATGTATATATTACTCCTAATTTTTTATTTTCAAGTAGTTTTTTCTGTTGTTTTCTTATGTGTACTTCTTGTAATGTAATTATGTCTGCCTCTAATTTTTGCAACCTTGTAAACATTTGATGTCTTTTGCTTGGTGAGTTTAAACCATTTATATTTATGGAAATGAGCTTTATTTCTTCTTCCATTTCTGCTAGTGTTTATTTGTCTGTTATTTTGAGCTTTGTTGTGTTTCTTGTAACTCTTTGTGGGATCCCCGCTGTTTCCTCCTTCTCCAACCTTCCCTTCTTTTGTTCTTTGTCTTCCTTGTTTGTCATTAGTGTCTCTTGGTCACTTGGGTTATGTTCTTCTCTACTATCTCTGCTTTCCTGTTCTCCTTCATTTCCTAGATATTGGTCCATAAAGTCTTGAGCTTTTTCTATTGTATCTATTCTGATTTTCCTTCCTTCCCATGAAATAAGTAGGCCTTCTGGTATGAGCCATCTAAATTTTATCTTGAGTTTATTCAGTTGTTTACTTAAGAAATTGTAGTCTCTTCTCCTGTCTCTGGCTCTTCTCGGTACTTGTTTCAATGTTAGAACTTCCCTCCCTTTGTACATAACTGTCTCCTCTCTCATTCTTCTATATATTTCTTCTCTCATTGTTTTTTTTGTAAACCTAATATGGACTTCTTTGGGGAGTTTGTTTCTCCTTGCATAATTTGTAAAGGCTCTGTAAATTTCATCAATTCCATTTCTAATTTCGTCCTTATCTTTGTGTGTTGCCTTTGCCAGTATTTCGATCATAATCTCGCCCAGGTCTTCATCTCTCTGTTCTTCTATATTTTGGAATCTAAGGAAGAAGGATGCCTTTTCCATTTCAAGAAACGTGAGTGCATCTTCGGTGTCCCGGCTCCTCATCGTTTGTTGGTTCTCCATCCTCAGCATTTTTAAAAGACTGTTCACAAGAGACTTATGAATGGGAATGGAAAAAGTGGATAGATTATGTTCAGAACAAATATCAAACTAGGAAGTACCAAATAGCTTTTAATTGAAAATGATATTTTAAGATAGAAATATTTCAGTGTAATGAAGATGAAAAACTTACAAGGAGGAGGGAGGGGTTCAAATTTTATATAAGTTTTATATTAAGGGGTTTTTTTTACTTGATATAAGTATATTGTGTGGAAGTCCGGGGGGAGGGGAGGGTTAGGGAGGGTTAGGGAGGATGGGAAGTTCGGGGTGGGTAGAGGGGGGGGGGGGAAAGGGGTGAAAATGTAATTGTAAAACTTTTGCAATAAAAAAAAAAAAGTCCCCCTGGCTACAGCCATCAGATGTTCCTCCAAGGACAGCTGCGTATCCAGAAGGATGCCCAAATTGCGAGCCCTATCCGGGGGGGCCAAAGACTCGCCCCCAATAGTCAGTGATGGTGTCAACTGACTATATCGGGATGCTGGAAACCACATCCACTCAGTCTTGGATGGGTTGAGCCTGAGCCTGTTCCTCCCCATCCAGATCCGCACGGCCTCCAGGCACCGGGACATCACTTCAAGGGCATCATTGGGGTGGCCTGGGGTGGAGATGTACAGCTGGGTGTCATCAGCGTACTGGTGGTACTTCACCCTGAAGCCACGGATGAACTCACCCAGTGGCTTCACATAGATGTTGAACAGAAGGGGCGAGAGGACCGACCCCTGAGGCACCCCACAAATGAGGCATCTCGAGGTCGACCTCTGCCCCCCTGCCAACACAAACTGCAACTTGCCGGGTCCAGGGAAGACTTCTTGAGGAGAGGCCTCACCACCGCCTCTTTCAAGGCGGCGGGGAAAACACCCTCACTCAAAGGACAATTTATAATCTCCTGGAGCCAGCCTCATGTAACCTCCCGAGAGGCCAGCACCAACCAGGAGGGACACGGGTCCAATAAACATGTGGCCGCACTCAGTCTGCCCAGTATCCTGTCCACGCCTTCGGGAGTCACAGGATCAAACTCTTCCCAAATAATATTCCCAAGACCTGCCTCCCTCATCCCTCCTGGATCTACCCAGTCAGAGTCTAGGTGTTCCCGAATCTGAGCGATTTTGTCATACAGATATTGTACAAAGTCCTCAGCCCTACCCTCCAAGGGGTCCTCCCGTACCCCCTGGTGGAGCAGGGAGTGGGTCACCCTAAACAGGGCAGCTGGGCAATTATCTGATGACGCAATAAGAGCGGAAAAATAATTACTCTTCTCCGCTTTTATCGCCACCAGGTAAGTCTTAATATAAGACCTTACCAGTGTTTGGTTGGATTCAGAACGACTAGCCCTCAAACTGCTCTCTAGGCGTCTTTTCCGGCACTTCATCTCCCTCAGCTCCTCGGTGAACCAAGGGGCCAGGTGAGACTGGCACCGGGTCAGAGGCCACAAAGGCACAACCAGGTCCAAAGCTCCAGCGGCCACCCTATTCCAGGCGGCTACTAGGTCTTCAGCCGAGCCGTGTGCCAGAGCCTCAGGAAGTGGCCCAAGCTCCATCTGGAACCTATCTGGATCCATCAGGCACCTGGGGCGGAACCACCTCATCGGTTCCGCCTCCCTGCGGCGGGGTGTGGCAGTTCGAAGGTCTAAGCGAAGGAGGGAGTGATCTGACCATGACAAGGGCTCAATCGCTATATCCCCTATCTCAAGATCACTCAACCACTGGCCAGAGACAAAAACCAGGTCCAGCATGTTTTCCCCCGTGTGAGTAGGGCCATGAATTAACTGGGTCAGGTCCATGACCGTCATGGAAGCCATGAGCTCCCGGGCCACCTCAGATGCCTCGCCGATGGATGGCAGGTTAAAATCCCCCATGACAATAAGTCTGGGGTTATCAACCGCCACCGCGGCTATAACGTCGAGCAGCTCGGGCAGGGCCACTGCCACGTGGCAGGGAGCCAGGTACGTGACTAGCAGGCCAATCTGCCCCCCATGACCCCACTTCACAAGGAGGGACTCACATCCAGCCGTCTGAGGAACAGTGGCCTCCCTCGGACTCTCGTTAATAACAACAGCCACCACCACCCCCACCCCTCCCCTGTGACCTTGGCTGATGAAATACATGGAAACCGGGTGGGCACATATCAACAAGAGAGACTCCCCCTCCTGGCCCAACCAGGTCTCCGTAATACCTGCCAGGTCTGCGCCCCCCTCCTGAATAAACTCGCAAATAAGGGGGGCTTTATTTGCCACGGACCTGGCGTTGCACAGCATCAGCCGAAGGCCCAGGGCCCGAGGATCTGTGCAACCTGGAAAAGGAGAGGAGCATTGGAGGCCGGAGTGCGCCACTGCTTGAAGACAGCGAGCACGCACTCCCACAACATGATGTGACCTCCTACTCCTGCCATATCTGCCCCTCCCACCTATTTATAAATAGATAGATAGATAGATATGGATGCATAGATAGATAGATAGATAGATAGATAGATAGATAGATAGATAGATAGATAGATAAAGATGATAGATAGATAGATAGATAGATAGATAGATAGATAGATAGATAGATAGATAGATAGATAGATCATAGATAGATAGATCATAGATAGATAGATAGATAGATAGATAGATAGATAGATAGATAGATAGATAGATAGATAGATATAGATGATAGATAGATGATAGATGGATGAATGATAGGTACATAAATAGATAGGTATGGATGATAGATAGATGATAGATGATAAATAGATAGATAGATAGATAGATAGATAGATAGATAGATAGATAGATAGATAGATAGATAGATAGATATGGATGGATAGATAGATGATAGATGGATGGATGGATGGATGGATGGAAGGATAGATAGATAGATAGATAGATAGATAGATAGATAGATAGATGGTAGATGGATGGATGGATAGATAGATGATAAGATAGATAGATAGATAGATAGATAGATAGATAGATAGATAGATAGATAGATGATAGATAGATAGATATGGATGGATGGATGGATAGATGGATGAATGAAAGGTACATAAATAGATAGGTATGGATGATAGAAAGATAGATGATAGATAGATGGATGGATGGATAGATAAATAGATATGGATGAATAGATAGATAGATAGATAGATAGATAGATAGATAGATAGATGATGGATGGATGGATAGATAGATAGATAGATGATGGATGGATGGATGGATAGATAGATAGATAGATAAATAGATAGATAGATAGATAGATAGATAGATAGATAGATAGATAGATAGATAGATAGATAGATAGATAGATAGATATTGTTAAAAGCTGGATCTAGCCCAATGACTCAAAGTCAGACTTCAATTCTTTTCTGTAGCTTTATTGTAGGCTTAATGGTACTGGAGGTCACAGACCTTGTACCTTTTCCTTTCAGGTATATATCTGGAATAACTTGTGTACCACGTGGTCGGAGCTTTTATACCCAGGAGGAGGGGCAAAGAGGTAAGGAGTGGTTACAGGGGTTATGGGATATGTGGTCAGTTAACCCTTGCAGGGCTGGGTGATCAGGGAGATGTAGTAGTTAGACATTTACCATGACAAAACCCCCTCTAAATGTCTAACTGGGTACCTGGGGGAGTGGTTGTATACACACAGAGAATATACACGCACAGGCACGGATTACATGTAAACACGCATTTTAGACATGAGGTACGCATGCTGTTTATGTGGTAGGGGTTTAGTGAGAATATCTGCTGTTTGCTCCTCTGTGTCACAGTGTACTGCCTTAATGAAACCTATTTCTGAAAACTGCCTGACGTGTTTGTATTTAATGTCAATGTGCCTAGATCGCTGACCTATAGCATCGGCCTTTGAGATCTCTATCGCTGCCTTGTTGTCTTCGTGGATGACTATTGGGTATGAGGGTTCAGCCCAGATGTTGCAGAGCAGGTCATCGAACCACACTAAGTTGTTTGCGGCCTTGGATAGGCAAACGAATTCTGCTTCCGTAGTTGATGTGGCCACCAGTTTTTGCTTTCCAGTGTACTAATGGATGGGGCAATTGTTGAGTAGTAGCACGTAGCCAGAGGTGCTTTTTCTGCACTCTATGTCCCCAGCCCAATCAGCGTCAGCATAGCAGGTTAGCTTTGGTTTCTCGGATGTTTCTGGCTCTAGGCAGAGTAGGGCATCCGCGCTGAATTTTAAGTATCTAAGTAGTCTTTTGATGGCATTCCAGTGTGTTACCGTGGGTTTGCTTACATGTGTGGACAGCAGATTGACGGCCAAGGCGATGTCGGGCCTGGTCCAGTTGGATATATACAGCAGTGACCCTATCGTTGATCTATACAACTTATTGTCTGTGAAAGGTTCAGATTCCTCGTACATAGTCTTCAGGAACTTTGGTTGCATGGGAGTCTCGCTGGGTTTTGCTTCGGACATGTTTCATTTGGACAGCAGCTCGATGATCTTTTCTCTCTGGGAGAGGCGGAAACCCTTGTTGGTTTTTATCACTTGGACCCCTAGGTATTTATCGATCTTTCCAAGTGACTTTAGGGAGAAGTGGCTACCCAGCTCAGTGGCAAACTTGTCACATCTGTCCTTGTGTTTGCTGATGTACAAGATGTCGTCCACGTAAACGAGCACACCTTCGAATGTGTTGTTTTCTCTCTTCGTGAAGAAGCATTTGTCGGCTGAGGTGGCCTCGAAGCCCATGGATCTGAGAGCTTTGGCTAGGCAGTCATACCACCTTTTGCCCGACTGCTTGAGCCCATACAGGCTTTTGTTCAGCAGCCAGGTTTGGTTCTCGCCCTCGTTGTACCCAGGCGGTGCTTTAACGTATATCTCTTTGTCCAACTCGGCGTGCAGGTACGCTGTTTGTACGTCGAATTGGAAAACTTCCAAGCCCAGGATGGTGGCCACCACCAGGGCGCTTTCGACACTCTCCGCCCTGACGGTAGGCGAGTAGGTGTCTGTATAGTCTTCGGGGTACCTTTGGGCGAAACCCTGCGCGACTAGTCTTGCCTTGTACAGGACCTTGTTGTCTTCTAATGTCTTAACTCTGAACACCCATTTGGTTCCTATTGGTTTTTTGTCCTCTGGAATTTGGGCAGGCGAGTATACTTGGAGGTTCCTTAGGCTCTCCATCTCTTTCTCCATGGCAGACATCCATTTTTCTTTCTCTTTCTGGGGGAGCCCGAGGATGTCCTCGTATGAGCTGGGCGTGAAATGGGTGTTGTGGATGGCCATGACGTAGTCCTCCAGCTTCCTTGGCAGCTTGTTTCTGGTTTCTCTGATTGGCCTGCTGGGGGTTGGCTCAGTTTCCTGCATGTTGTCTGCCTCTTTGTCTGTCAGGTCATCTATCTTAAGGGAAGGGTGCCCTTCTTTCCACTCTTTGGTGCTTGCCTTGCGATTGTTGGCTTTATGCCCTCTGACCTCTCTGACCTCCTTTTCCCCTTGGCCATGTTCGAATGTGACCCTATTGGTGGGAATGTCGTTGGAGTGTACCCTCGACCAGTTTGCATTTTCGTGGAAACTGGCTGACCTGGAAACCACAAAACGGTTGTTGTTGTCGACAAATCTGTAGCCCTTTGTGCCTGGTTCGTAACCCACGAACCTCAGTCTTTTTGATAATTTTTCCCCTTTCTTTCTTAATTGCCTGGGGATGTGGACATCGGCTGGTGCGCCAAATATGTGTAAGTGTGCGATGCTGGGCTTTCTGTTGTATAACATCTCGTATGGTGTCTTATTGATAGAGCTTGACCACAGTCTATTTAGGGTGTAATTGGCGTAGTGTAGTGCCTCTGACCAGAAATGCTGCCCCATCCCAGCATCCTCCAGGGCGCACCTCATCATGGTTTGCAACACTCCGTTCTTTCTCTCTGAGACTCCATTTTGGAAGGGGGAGAAAGGTGAAGAGGTGTAATGCGTTATGCCCTGTTCTCTCAGCCATCTCGTGAATTCCTTGGCCATGAATTCTGAGCCCCTGTCTGTCATTGTTTGCCTTATTTTCATGTTATGTTGCATATCTACTCTTCTGTGGAATTCTTTAAACCTTTGGAATACTTCGTTTTTGTGTCTGAGGGAGTAGACATAACCGTATCTGGTGTAGTCATCCACAATCGTGAGGAAGAATCGCTTCCTATGCCCTACATAGGGTATCAATGCCTTCTTCCTCCCTTGCGTTGGGTGTGAAGTAGGGAAGTCCCTCATGTATGGTTACCTTTCCTATCTCTTTCCCTTGCTTGATCAAGTGTGCCTTTCCATCTTTGAATTTTATCTCTATGTTTGTGTCCCTTGTCAGCTTTGTGATGGCTAGCAAGTTGTGGGGTATTTCTGGCATGTACAGTACCCCTTTTAAATCCCCTATCTGTGTGATGTGTACGTTTCCTTTACCCACTACTTTGACCTTGCTTTGGTTTGCCACCTTTATTTCTGAGTCTACTTCTGTGAGTGAGTCTAGCAGCTCTGGGTTACAAGTAGTGTGACTTGTGGCCCCTGAGTCCAGGAGCCATGTGTTTCTCTCTGCCTTATGTTTGTCATTTGGGTCATCGTGCCTGATCCCGTACATGGAGCCAGAGTTACTGTCCCTGGAGTGGTCTCTGCGCTCGTGGTGTTTCCTGGGGTTGGGTGACCACCCTCGCCCCCTTTCCTTTGGGTACCTGCGTTCAGGTGACCTCCCCCCTCTGCTGTCGTGCTGTCCCCTATCCCTATGGTTCCTGGGGCAATCCCTCTTCAAGTGGTTCCTTGACCCACAAGAATAACATTCTGAGGTATCCCTGGCCCTATCTTGGAAATCCACCCTCTTTGTGGGTCTGGGATCCCTTCTGGACAGTTGGCGGTCCCTCCTCAGAGTGTCCTCTGCAATGAGCTGGCTGGTCAGTGTGCCTAGTGTTAGGTATTGCAAGCTGAGGCTATTTAGTTGGGTTATGAAGCTGTCCCAACTGCTATCAAGAGAGTTTATGATTATGCTTATCATGCTCTCTTCAGTGATGATTTCCCCCCTCTGCATGAGTTCTGCCCTTGTAGCATTCATCTTTAAAATGTGCTCACTCATGGGGACCCCTGCCTTGTGTTTAGTGGCTATGCATAACATCATAAACAGTCAGATTGTCCTCAATAAATGGATACATAGCAGATGGAATGGAGGTTAACATGATACAAAATGCCCTGTGATGAATACAGTCAATTTCCAGTGACCAGGGCTTTTGGGGAGGTCTGTTAGCTAGGAACAGTGCATTCTCTCTCATGAGAGCAACTCTTAATTGTTGACTCCATTCTATAACATTACCCCCATCTAACTGTAATTTTGGCAAATTGGCATAATTTGCCCCAGAAATGTTAGTAAGGTTACTTACTGGGGGGAGCTGTCCATGGTCCAAACTGTGATTGAACTCACAATAAGGCTTTGGGATGTCTGTGGCCATTCTGTACTTGCTTGGATCTATGTAACTTGCTTCTCTTGTTACAGGCAGGTACTGGGCATGCGCGAAACTCATTCCGCGCTGGAGTCCATCGGGTGAGGTTCCTGTTGCTGGAGCTCCCAGGCCTAGGCCTAGGCCTGTCGGTGGGAGGCTGGACCCACCCCCGGTGGGTCCGAAGGTTCCTCCTGAAGGTGGACACCACTGCTGGATGGCCGGATCCCCGGCGAAGAAGGGAAGAAGGTGAGGAGGCGACGCGGTTGTAAGTCGAGGACTTCCGCAGGTTGGCGGCGCGGCAGCAGCAGAGGTCGTAGGTTGAGGATTCCCTGCACCCAGCGGCTCGGCCGTAATGGCGGCGGCAGCGGCGGCGGATCCTCCCTCGTGGTCGCTGGTCCCTGGTCGCATGGATCGGTCTGGTGGATGTCGTGGCACGGGTGAGTAGCCGGTTCTTCTCTTCTCCCTCGGGCCTCGCGTAGTTGGTGTAGCGGGTGGCGAGTTCGAGTCCTGCGGTTGATCCTTCCTGCAGGTGGGCGTTTTTTTGTGCCAGTTGTTGGTGTGTGCGGTGTTTTTAGTTGGCTGTGGCTCGGTCGCCTGGTCGTCGTTGGTTGTCCTGGCCTTCTTGTGTTTTCCAGGATTTTTCTTCGATTTTTTGAGTGCTGCAGGAGGCTCGAAAGCGGAGCCGAGGGCAGCGGTGATGGTCTCGATTGCCTTTTGCAACTCGAGATCGGTAGGCATTTTTTTCTTAGTTATTGTGGTCTCTTCGTGGTCGCTTTCAGAGCTGGGCTCTTCGTTGTTGCTTTCTGAGTCCCCCTTGTCTGTTTCAGGGTTCGGGCATTTTCGCGCCAAGGGATTCAAATCCTGGCATCCCATTGGCTGGTGCTCGTCCCAAGATGGCCGCCGGGAAGAGGGCACAGAAATGGATTCGGCCAGCTCGGGATCTTCGGGTTGGGGTGGCTTACCCTTTTTTGCTGGCTTTTCTCTCTCGGTGGTCTTTGGTGCCTCAATCGCTGCTTCTTGCTGCTCGAAGAGGTTTTGAAGGTCCGCGATGAGGTTCTCTTTGTTGCTGCTTGCCTCCATCAGTTTCAGGATGGAGAGTTTGAATTTATTCATTTTCTGTGCTGTTTCTCCTTCCAGGGCGGTGATTTCCTTGGATGGCCCATCTTCATCTGATTGTGAGTCCAGGCTGGAGTCCTGCTTGCTTCCAGCTTCTGTCTCCTCCATGGCTGTGGCTTTGGTTGTAAGTTTCTCAGCCATCTTCTTGGTAAGAGCTCTGGTCTGTACTCTGTCTGCTTCTTCAGGGTAGATGTTGGGTTCAGTCATTGTCTGGAGTTATGGGCAACCGACCTCTGCTACCATTTTGTTAAAAGCTGGATCTAGCCCAATGACTCAAAGTCAGACTTCAATTCTTTTCTGTAGCTTTATTGTAGGCTTAATGGTACTGGAGGTCACAGACCTTGTACCTTTTCCTTTCAGGTATACATCTGGAATAACTTGTGGACCACGTGGTCGGAGCTTTTATACCCAGGAGGAGGGGCAAAGAGGTAAGGAGTGGTTACAGGGGTTATGGGATATATGGTCAGTTAACCCTTGCAGGGCTGGGTGATCAGGGAGATGTAGTAGTTAGACATTTACCATGACAGATATATTCATAGATGGCTGGCTGGCTGGCTGGCTGGCTAGATGGATGAATGATAGGTACATAAATAGATAGGTATGGATGATAGAATGATAGATGATAGATAGATGATAGATAGATAGATAGATAGATAGATAGATAGATAGATAGATAGATAGATAGAGATAGATAGAGAGGTAGAGAGATAGAGAGATACATAGATATGGATGGATGGATGGATGGATGGATGGATAGCTAGATAGCTAGATAGTGATAGATAGATAGATAGATAGATAGATAGATAGATAGATAGATAGATAGAAAAATAGAGTAGATAAAGATGATAGATAGATAGATGGATCATCGATAGAGAGATAGATAGATAGATATAGATGATAGATAGATGATAGATAGATAGATAGATAGATAGATAGATAGATAGATAGATAGATAGATAGATAGATATAGATGATAGATAGATGATAGATAGATAGATTGGAGGCCGGAGTGCGCCACCACTTGAAGACAGCGAGCACGCACTCCCACAACATGATGTGGCCTCCTATTCCCGCCATATCTGCCCCTCCCACCTATCTATAGATAGATAGATAGATAGATAGATAGATAGATAGATAGATAGAAACATACATACATACATACATACATACATACATACATACATAGATATGGAAGGATAGATAGATATAGATGATAGATAGATGATACATGATAGATAGATAGATAGATAGATAGATAGATAGATAGATAGATAGATAGATAGATAGATATGATGGATGGATGGATGGATGGATGGATAGATAGATGATAGATGGATGGATGGATGGATAGAGAGATCATAAGATCGATAGATAGATAGACATACATACATACATACATACATACATACATACATAGATATGGAAGGATAGATAGATATAGATGATAGATAGATGATACATGATAGATAGATAGATAGATAGATAGATAGATATAAATGATAGATGATAGATAGATAGATAGATAGATAGATAGATAGATAGATAGATAGATGATAGATAGATAGATAGATAGATAGATAGATAGATAGATATGGATGGATGGATGGATGGACTGATGGATGGATAGATGGATGGATGAATGATAGGTACATAAAGAGATAGGTATGGATGATAGATAGATGATAGATGATAGATGATAGATAGATAGATAGATAGATAGATAGATAGATATTTATTAATTATTAATTATTTATTAATTAAATTTCTATACCGCCCTTCTCCAAATAGGACTCAGGGCGGTGCACAGCCTAAGTAAAAACACAGGATACAAAATTTAAAAAACAGTATTAAAATAATTAAATATTTTGGCCGTAAATTAAAACAACCCAATTTAAAATCAATTTAAAATTTAGCTCAAGCCAGCCCAGCTAGTTGAAATAAATAGGTTTTCAGGGCCCGACGAAAAATCCGGAGGTCTGTTATTATACGTAGCTCTGGGGGAAGGTTGTTCCAGAGGGTGGGCGCCGTCACAGAGAAGGCTCTCCCCCTGGGGGTCGCCAGCCGACATTGTCTGGCGGACGGCACCCTGAGGAGGCCCACTCTGTGCGAGCGTACTGGCCGGTGGGAGGCTATTGGTGGCAGAAGGCGGTCTCGTAAGTACCCCGGCCCTAAGCCATGGAGCGCTTTAAAGGTGGTCACCAACACCTTGAAGCGCACCCGGAAGACCACCAGGAGCCAGTGCAGCTCGCGCAGGAGAGGTGTCACATGGGAGCGCCTTGTCGCCCCCATAATCCCCCGCGCGGCCGCGTTCTGGACCAGCTGGAGCCTCCGGGTGCACCCCAGGGGGAGCCCCATGTAGAGAGCGTTGCAGTAGTCCAGGCGGGAAGTGACTAGTGCCTGAGTGACTGTGCGTAGAGAGTCCCGATCTAGAAAGGGGCGCAACTGGCGTATCAGGCGAACCTGACAAAAAGCCCCCCTGGCCACGGCCGTCAAATGATCTTCTAAAGACAGCCGTGCATCCAGGAGGACGCCCAAGTTGCGAGCCCTCTCCGTGGGGGCGAGTGATTCGCCCCCAATAGCCAGCGATGGCGTCAGCTGGCTATATCGGGACGCTGGAAGCCACAGCCACTCGGTCTTGGAGGGGTTGAGTCGGAGCCTGTTTCTCCCCATCCAGGCCCGCACGGCCTCCAGGCACTGGGACATCACTTCAAGGGCATCGTTGGGGTGGCCTGGGGTGGAGATGTACAGCTGGGTGTCATCAGCGTACTGATGGAACTCCACCCCGAAGCCACGGATGATCTCACCCAGCGGCTTTACATCAATGTTGAACAGAAGGGGCGAGAGGACCGACCCTTGTGGCACCCCACAAGCAAGGTGCCTCGGGGTCGAGCGCTGCCCCCCCCGTCAACACAGATTGCGACCTGTCAGAGAGGTAGGAGGAGAACCACTGCAGAACGGTGCCCCCCACCCCCAGCCCCGCCAACCGGTGCAACATGATACCATGGTCGATGGTATCAAAAGCCGCTGAGAGGTCTAACAGGACCAGGATAGAGGAGCAACCCCTATCCCGAGCCCTCCAGAGATCATCCACCATCGCGACCAATGCCGTTTCCGTGCTGTGCCCAGGCCGGAAGCCGGACTGGAGCGGGTCCAGATAGACAGTTTCATCCAGGTACCGGGGAAGCTGTTGCGCTACCACACTCTCAACAACCTTCGCAACGAAGCGAAGGTTGGAGACTGGACGATAGTTAGCCAAAACAGCCGGATCCAGAGAGGGCTTCTTGAGGAGGGGCCTCACAACCGCTTCTTTCAAAGTGGCCGGCAGGACCCCCTCACTCAAAGAAGCGTTAACAATCTTCTGGAGCCAGCCTCGTGTCACCTCCCGGGAAGCCAGTACCAACCAGGAGGGACACGGGTCCAATAAACATGTGGTCGCGTTCAGCCGTCCCAGGACCCTGTCCATGTCCTCAGGAGCCACAGGATCGAACTCCCCCCAGATAACACTCTCAAGACCTGCCTCAGTCATCCTGTCCGGACATACACAGTCAGAGGCCAGCCCTTCCCGAATCTGAGCGATTTTGTCATACAGATACTGCACAAAGTCCTCAGCTCGGCCCTGCAAGGGGTCATCCCGCGCTTCCAGATGGAGGAGGGAGCGGGTCACCCTAAACAGGGCGGCCGGGCGATTATCTGATGATGCGATAAGAGCGGCAAAATAGCTAGATTTCGCCGCTTTTATCGCCACTAGGTAGGTCTTAATATGAGACCTCACCAGTGTTCGGTCGGATTCGGAGCGGCTGGTCCTCCAACTACTCTCCAGGCGTCTTTTCCGGCGCTTCATCTCCCTAAGCTCCTCGGAGAACCAAGGAGCTAGGTGAGTTCGGTGCCGGGTCAGAGGCCGCAAAGGCACGACACGGTCCAAGGCCCCGGCAGCCGCACTATCCCAGGGGGCCACCAGGTCCTCAGCCGAGTCATGAGCCAGAGTCTCAGGAAATGGCCCAAGCTCCATCTGGAACCTATCAGGGTCCATCAGGCGCCTGGGGCGGAACCACCTGGTCGGTCCCGCCTCCCTGCGGCGGGGTGCAGCGGTTAGAAAGTCCAGTCGAAGGAGCGAGTGGTCAGACCATGACAAGGGTTCGATGACTATATCCCCTGTATCAAGGCCACTCGACCACTGACCAGAGACAAAAACCAAGTCCAGAGTGTGTCCACCCGTGTGAGTGGGGTCATGAATTAACTGAGTAAGGTCCATGGCCGTCATGGAAGCCATGAACTCCCGAGCCACCTCAGACGTTTCGCCGACAGATGGCAGGTTGAAATCCCCCATGACTAGAAGTCTGGGGGTACCAACCGCCACCTCAGCTATGACGTTGAGCAGCTCGAGCAGGGCCGTTGCCACGCGGCAGGGAGACAGGTACGTGATCAACAGCCCCATCTGTACTCCACGACCTCTCTAGATAGATAGATAGATAGATAGATAGATAGATAGATAGATAGATAGATAGATAGATAGATAGATAGATAGATATAGATGATAGATAGATGATAGATAGATAGATAGATAGAGATGGATGGATGGATAGACTGATGGATGGATAGATGGATGAATGAAAGGTAGATAAATAGATAGCTATGGATGATAGATAGATAGATGATAGATAGATGGATGGATAGATAAATAGATATGGATGAATAGATAGATAGATAGATAGATAGATAGATAGATAGATAGATAGATAGATAGATAGATAGATAGATAGATAGATAGATAGATAGATATAGATGATAGATAGATGATAGATAGATTGGAGGCCGGAGTGCGCCACCGCTTGAAGACGGCGAGCACGCACTCCCACAACATGATGTGGCCTCCTACTCCCGACATATCTGCCCCTCCCACCTATCTATAGATAGATAGATAGATAGATAGATAGATAGATAGATAGATAGATACATACATACATACATACATACATACATACATACATACATACAAAGATATGGAAGGATAGATAGATAGATATAGATGATAGATAGATGATACATGATAGATAGATAGATAGATAGATAGATAGATAGATAGATAGATAGATAGATAGATAGATAGATAGATAGATATGATGGATGGATGGATGGATGGATGGATAGATAGATGATAGATGGATGGATGGATGGATAGAGAGATCATAAGAT
>JAXLNS010000023.1:4870000-4875000 GCA_037215915.1 Pantherophis vulpinus | reverse complement strand
ATAAGACTGTTTATAAGATTCTGTGGCTGTAAAAGGGAAAAAACTTTTTTTAAAAAATAAAATGGCTGCTAAACAACTAAAGCCACCAATTTCTAAAGGGGGAGGAGGTTCCCCTGTAGTGACTCAAAAACAACAACTTCCGGCTGATACACAGTCACAAGACCTTAAAGAATTTATAATGGGTGCCCTGAATAATCAGACAGAAATGATGAAAGAATTTTCAGAGGAGTTAAAGAAACTTACAAGTGTGGTGGAGGAGAAACATGATGAAATAAGAGATGACATTGTTTATGCAGTTTCAGGACTGGCTACTCATATGTTAAAGATTGAGGAGAGAGTACGGGAAATTGATGATGCTAACTTGGAGCTTGCAACTAAACTAGGAGAGGTTATGATACAAACAGAGAAAGTGGATGACGAAATGGTTATGTTACAATACAGATCAATGGAATTTGCCCTGAGGCTGAGAGGTTTGAAAGAAAAGAGTGATGAAAATTTAAAAGATGTTTGCTCCAATGCTTTAGCAGAGCTGATCTCAGAAAGGCCAGAAGATGTGGCAATTCAAATGGACAAAATTTACAGGGTCAATTCCTGGCTGGCAAAACAAAAGCAGCTACCAAGAGATGTGGTGATTTATTTTACAACAAGGAGAATTAGAAATGACATTTTGCAAGCTTCTTACAGAAATAAGACTAAAGTGGAGGGACAAGAGTTGGTGGTCTTGAAAGAGCTTCCTCCTAAAATGTTAAGAGACAGAAAGCAGTTTGGTTTTTTGGTGAATGAACTAAGAAACCAGCAGCTCCAGTACAGATGGGATGTCCCATTTGGGATAATAGTGACATATGCTGGGCAAAGATATCGCCTAAACACAGTTGGAAAGGCAAAAGATTTTTATGCTAATGTTTTAAAGGCTGGAAGGCCACCCTCACCAGGGGGTGCTAGTAAGCAATTGGAAATTACACAACAAGAGAAAGATGGAGGGCAACCACAAACTTATGCTCAAGCATTAACTGGAGGAGCCAAGTTGGAAGAAGATCCACTATTGAGTGGGGGTCCACCACCAACTCTTGAGTCATTAACGATGGTACAGCTGCCAAAAGATCAACGATTGACAAGAGCTACTTACAAACAACATCTGGCACAACAGCCTCAAGATTCAACCCAACAAGCCCAAAAAACACAAGCAGTGGGAGGAGCTAGGCCGAAGTCTAAAATGGCGGAGGAGGTTCAGCTGATGCTCTCAAAGCTTGGAACGCCTAGAGATGGCAAATAAATTCTTATCTTGGAATGTTAACGGTTTAAATTCTCCACAAAAAAGAAAGAAAATATTTCACTATTTGAAGCAATTTCAGAACGATGTCATTTGTTTGCAAGAAACGCATATTAAACCCTCAGATCAAAAGTACCTGATAAATTCGAAATTAGGTACACATTTTGTGGCATCAGCACCAGAAAAGAAAAATGGCCTAGTTATATATGTTAAAAGAGGCTTAGTGGCCAATTTAATTGAGGCTGACACTCAAGGTAGATATATTGCAATTGAATTAACAACACAGAATGGGAAGCTGCTTGTAATTGGAGTATACGCACCTAATCAACAACAAGATAAATTTTACAAACTTTTACATACCAAAATATTACAATGGGATTATAGATCTTTACTTCTAATGGGTGATTGGAATGGGGTATTAAATACCCAGAAAGATAAAAAAAGTCTTTCCAAGATTTCCATGCGTGCCAAGTTGCCTAAATCTTTTTTTGATATCTTGGAGGATATGGAGCTTAGAGACATTTGGAGAGAAAGGAACGTATTGGAGAGTGGTTTTACTTTTTTTTCAGATAGGCATCAATCTTTTTCTAGGATTGATTTTATATTAACTACAAATGATCTTTTTTCTAGGGTGAAGAGTACGAAGATATGTCCAAGAACTTTAACTGATCACAGCCCGGTTTGGGTGGAACTAGAGCAGGAAAGAGGGGAAAGGAGGTCTTGGAGGCTAAATGAGAATTTATTTAGATATGAAGATAACTTGTGTGAGCTTAAAAAACAAATGAAAGAATTTTTTATTAACAATATGAATAAAGGAACTTCGATGGAGATGGTATGGGATGCGTGTAAGGCATATATGAGAGGAACATTAATTTTTTTGAATAATAAATATAGATTAAAACAACAAAACAGACGGAAGGAGATAGAGGAGGAAATTAAAAAGAAAGAACAATTGCTTATAATTAACCCGGGAGATAAAAAGGCAAAAGATATGATTAATATTTTAAGAGAGCAATTTAATATGTTAATGGCTGGGCAAGTAGCAACCAGCATACAATATGCCAGACATAATACATTTTGTAATGCTAATAAACCTGGGAGATGGTTGGCTTACACGATGAGGAAAAAACAGAAATCACGTGCTATAGACAAGATAGAATTTAGAGGTAAAGAGATTTATCAACAGAATTTAATAAAAAAGGCTTTTTTGGAGTTCTATACAAAGTTATATGCTAAAGATGCAATCCAAGATGTTGATATTGATAGATATTTAAAGATGGAGATTTCTGAATTAACGCTGGAACAGAGAAAGAGATTGAATCAGCCAATAACTTCCGAGGAAATTGTTGGGGCAATTAAACAACTAAAAATAGGTAAGGCTCCGGGAACAGATGGACTAACAGCTGTTTATTATAAACATTTACAATCTGAAATGTTAGAACCACTCAAAATTTTATTTAATAAAATACAAGTAGGAGGAGGAGTACCACCTTCTTGGAAAACAGCCTTTGTTTCACTATTTCCAAAGGAGGACCAAAATTCCAGTAAACCTGAGAATTTCAGGCCAATTTCACTTCTGAATACTGATTATAAGATTTTTGCTAAAATATTAGCTAATAGATTAATGCCAGTTATGCAACAAATAATTCACAATGATCAAGCAGGGTTTATAAAAGGGAGACAAATGAGATATAATGTTAGACAAATTGTAAACTTACTGGAATACTTGGAAAAAAATAATCAAGTCCCTGCAGCGTTTATATTTTTGCATGCAGAGAAGGCATTTGATCATTTGAACTGGCAATTTCTGTTCAAAATAATGGAGAAAATGCACTTTGGGGAATATTTTACACAATCAATTTCAGCGATATACCAGCAGCAAACAGCACAAATTATAGTTAATGGAGGTTTAACAGAGGCTTTTAAAATTGAGAAAGGAACAAGGCAGGGGTGTCCTCTGTCTCCACTATTATTTATTTTGACTTTGGAGGTACTATTGAACAAGATACGTGATTCAGAAAAATTGAAGGGTATTGTAATTAGACAACAAGATTATAGATTAAGAGCATTTGCAGATGACTTGGTTATTACTTTATCCCAACCTATAGAATCGGCTCCATACATATTGGATATAATTGATCAATACGGGAAAGTATCAGGATTTAAAGTTAATTCACATAAGACAAAGATGATAGTTAAAAATATGACTATACTTGAAAGAGATAAACTAGCAAGATTAACAGATTTTGAAATAGTTAAAAAGGTTAAATATCTAGGGGTATACATAGCAGCTTCAAATACAAAATTATACAAAAACAATTATGAGGTACTTTGGCAGAAGGTACAGAAGGATATGGAAAATTGGAAAAAATTACAGTTGTCTTTATTGGGAAGAATTGCAGCAATTAAAATGAATGTTTTACCTAGATTTTTATTTTTGTTCCAAATGATACCTGTGCTTAAGAAAGATGAGAATCTGAGAGAATGGCAGAAAGGTGTTAATACTTTTATTTGGGCTGGGAAAAAACCCAGAATAAAAATGAAAATTATACAAGATACACGTGAAAGAGGGGGTCTTAAAATGCCTAATTTAAGATTATATTATGAAGCAGCGGTTTTATCACAAATTAGTGATTGGTTTAATTTAACTGAGGGGAGAATCTTGAATTTAGAAGGTTATGATTTGTTATATGGATGGCATGCCTATTTGTTATATGACAAAAAAGTGGATAAAGTATTGAAGGTTCATATATTAAGAAATGCTTTGTTAAGGGTTTGGAAAAAATATCAATATAAGTTAAATTATAAGATACCTTTATGGGCAAATCCTAGACATGCAATAGAAAATATAAGTATAGAACAAAAACAGGAGGTGATTACCTATAAAGAGCTTCTTATTAAGGAAAGGGGAGTAATGTATTTGAAATCTTTAGATATACTGAGAGAAGAAGGTATAATTTATACATGGTTTCAGTATGGTCAACTTCAAGCTAGATGGAAGGAAGATCAAAAAACGGGCTTTGTGCAAAATGAGGAGAATTTGGTAAAACAAATTAGAGATCAAAAACAAATGCATATTAAAAGGTTGTATAATGTCTTATTGGAAATAGATTCTGAGACGGAATTGGTTAAAGACTGTATGATTAAATGGGCACAAAATTTTCAAGAGCCAGTAATGATGGAGACTTGGGAAAAGATTTGGGTTAGAAATGTGAAATTTACACAAGCACAAAATTTAAGAGAAAATTTTTATAAAATGTTTTATAGATGGCATTTAGATCCTAAAAAAATATCATGTATGTATTCTAATGTGCAAGCTAAATGTTGGAGATGTGACTGTGATGATGCAACTTATTACCATATATGGTGGACTTGTAGAAAAATCAAAGCATTTTGGATAAAGATTTGGTGGGTGATGCAGAATATTCTTAAAAAGAGACTGAAATTTACTCCACAGTTGTTTTTACTGGGTATAACTACGGACTGTACAGTTGCAGAGACTAAATTGATTTTGAACTTGATAACAGCAAGATTGTTGGTAGCACAACACTGGAAGAAGGACTTTTTGCCTACTATTGATGACTGGATATTGAAAGTAACTAATTTAGCTGAAATGGCTAAAATTTCAGCATATCTGAAGGATCATACACAAGAAAGGTACATACAGGACTGGAGAAGATGGATTGATTATATACAAAATAAGTATCAGACCAAAAAATATCAAATAGCT